>JARQOC010000001.1:312509699-312531011 GCA_033576535.1 Allobates femoralis
AATGGGTTGGCCAATTGGTCGCCTTATTCTAGGTGTAGGGTTGCTGGGATGAGAGCCTCAGTTTAACATCACATCCTCCAATAACTGGGGCACCACACTCACTGATTTTGAGTGCATTACTACTACTGTGGCGTACTGACCAGTGGGGCGCTACATAAACAAACACTGTAGTTTTTAGACAGTGTAGAGAGGGAATGGTAGGGAACTTTTTAAACAAGTACATGTCAAGGATGGACAATAAAGATATCCGCCACACTTTGAAACAGAAACAGACAACAGGATTGTGAAAGGAAGGAAGGCCTTAAAGGGAACCTGTCAGCTAGTTTATGCCCCTCCAGTTATCACTGTCTGTAGCTGCAGCTTTATAATACTATTCTAATTATCCCTGTCTGAGTTCATAGTGTAATGTGAAAGGTGAAAGAAAAGCATTTACACACTTACATTTCCTTATGTAATGAGGCAGTCAGTCCCCAGCTTGGAGGATGGGGACTGTTTGGCAGGTTAATAGTTAACATTTCACCCTTGTGCTAGAACATGTTGGGAGACCTGATGTGATGTCACAACCATGTGACTACAATAGGAGGAGCTAAGTTCTCACAGAACATAAGAAGTTTGCTGGCTTAGCCCTGCCCACTATGGTCTCATGATCGTTACATCACACAGGTCCTTTAGCTATCCAAGTTAAAAGTGAGTCAACTATTATCCTGCCAGACAGTCCCCCTCCTCCAAGGTGGGGACTGAAATGTAAGTGTGTAAATGCTTTTTTTTTCACTTTTCACATTACACTATGAGATCAGACAGGGATGATTAGAATAGTATTATAAAGTTACAGGTACAGACAGTGATATCTGGGGGAACATAAACTACCTGACAGGTTCCCTTTAACAATAGGGAGATAAGGACACCTCCTGACACTGGCCTGTCTCTCTCCTTCACTGCCCTGACACCCTGAGCAGGTCCTTCTTTCTCGCACCATCACGTGCCTAGTTCCTCTCTGTCATCTAATGTAACTTTGGCTAGTTATGGAGTACACCAGATGGGGCCACTAACGTAATAACACACGGGGATAGGTAGACTGGGGTAAGCAAAAAAGGATATAATAAACGATTGGTAGAAGCCAGACACCAGAAATGCTTGAACAGCATTAGCCAGTAGCAGCAGCAGGAAAGCTCCAAACACCAGGAAGGTCAAGTATAGAAGACTTTATAAACCGGTCAGGTAATGAGTCATGGGACTATTTTTTTTTTAAACCAGATACATTTTTATTAAAATTTTTCATTACAAAGTCTCATCCAAATACACTTTTGAACAGCATTATAACATTATAATTCCCTATCCCTCCCCTTCCACCCTTCCCCCCAACATGTGTTATAATAGTTTAATACTTCTGTGCTATTTACCGTAACCAGCATTCAGCCAAGATGACCAAATATTCTCAAATTGCTTTTCTCTATATCTTTTCTTGTATATGCCCTCCTCCAAACGTATCACAGTATTAAACTGTCAAATAAATTTGCCTCTTTTGGGGATTCCTCATCAACTCACTTCTGTGCAATCAACCTACGTGCTACATACAACAATCTAGCAATGGCCAACTTGTATGCGCTGGTGGTGTTAACCACCTCCACATAGCATACACAGCCTCAGTTCCATATCCAGCACACAGCCATACACACCCTCAATTTTAGTGAGAACAGTAGTCCAGTACACTGATAGTCTCGGGCAGGACCACAGCATATGAATCATGTCTGCATGCTCAATCTGACATCTAGGGTATCCTGAGTTGTAACGGAGATTCGATTTAAATAGACGCTCCGGCGTTGTATATGTCCTATGGACAACATATAATTGAGATATTGTGTCTGGTTTGCTCAATGATAGCTTGGGTATATACTCCAAGATGGTATCCCACTGGTCATCCATAATTGTCCCCACATCATTCTCCCATTTCCCTCTTTTTCTTATTGGAAACCTGGTTAGATAGGTATACAGCTGGTCGTAATGTATACTGAATATAACCCCTCTCGTTCCACCAGACGCACACGCATAATCTAAGACTATGTCTTTTTGCAATTGCACTATATCTTCTTACGGTAGGAAAGGTATGCATGTCTGAGTCTTTGATATTGGAACTCACATCTCCCTGGCAGATCAAACTCCTCTTTCAGCCATTCAAACTCTTTGAGCCTCTCCCCATCTAATAGCTGATGTATATATTGCATACTTTTCTCTTTCCAATTAGTAAAGCATCCCAATTTGTAAATTTCATCTAGGGTTTCATTATTCCAAATGGGGGAGTAAGCGTCAATCCTTCAACCCCTGTAAGATCCTTGATGCGATTCCACACTTTGTGGATCAGTCCCAACGTAGGGTATTCCCTACCTAAACTATTCTAGCTTCTAGATGCTGCACCAGCGGAGTCATTCCTGTTATTTGACCTAGAATCTGTTGCGTTGATCCCTCACATGTCTCCTCCCTCCTTCCTCTAAAGTGTTGTCCTTGAACCGCCAGATAATAGACCCATAGGTTTGGTAATGCCAGGCCTCACTCGTCCTTGCTCCTCTGTAGTATCTCCATTTGTATTTTAGCTTGCCTCCTCACCCAGGTCAATTCTCGAAAAATAGTATTGATTTTATGGAGTCTCTTCTCTGGGATCCAGAACAGGGCATTGTGAAGTACATACATTAACTGTGGCATCAGCACCATCTTAATTAAATTGATGCATCCCACTACTGATAGCTGCAACTTATACCATGCCCCGACATTAACATTTAAATTTATCCATCAACGGTTCCAAATTTAATTCCATGAACCGTGAGAGAGGGAGCGAGACCCATATCCCCAAATATTTGAATTGTTTCACTATTTTCAATTGTCTACCTTTTTTGGCTAACTCCTCTTCTCTCACATCTTGGTTTACCACTAGGATGCAGGATTTATGTCCGAGAGGGCACCGAAATGTTCGATAATTCTCATTAATGTAATGCCTCTCTCCCGTTCTCCAAAAAGAGTAGGTTGTCATCGGCATATAGGGCAACCTCTTCTCTATGGAGGCAAACCAAAATCCCGACATTTTCTCTGACCCACTTATACTGGCTGTGCAAAGAGTATCTAGTACCCCCGGATAGGTCAAAGCTTCAGGACACCTCCCCATTCACCTTAATTTTGACTGACGAAGAGGAATACAAGAGTCTCACCCACAAAATAAAGATCTGACCCAACCCCATACACACCAGTACGTTCCATAAAAATCTCCACTCAATACTATCAAACGCTTTCCTAGCGTCTAAAGACACCACCACTCTCCGACCCCGGTCGTCCGCTGGCAATTGCAAATTTAAAAACGATCTTCTCAAGTTGATTGCCGTGGACCTGTTTGGCAAAAAAACAAACTGGTATAAGCTGTTGGACAACCCCGGTCAGACGGGTCGCCAGAATTTTAGTGAGGATTTTAATGTCTGATGTCAACTGGGAGATGGACCTATAGGATTGAGCTACTGTTGTGTCTTTCCTCTATTTGGGGATAACCACTATCACTGCCTCTCCCATGGATCTCAGCAGTACCTCCCTCTCCGACGCCCCCATGAACATTGCTTTTATTTTGGGTGCCAACACCTCCTCCAGTTTCATGTACACCTCCTCAGGAATACTGTCAGAACCAAGGGCCCCATCGTTAGACAACGGGATCACCTTATTTTCCACCTCTTCCACCATCAGGGGTTTGTCCAGTTTTAGTCTTTAATCTATTTTGTCCAATTTGGTTAACTTTACCCCCTCCAAAAATGTCATCATTTCCTGGTCGGTGGTCCACAGCCCAAAGGTGTACAGCTCCATATAAAAGCCTCCGAATATCTCAAGTATATCATGAAACATGAAATATCTCAAGTATATCATGGGTATCAGTGGCCATGTGTCCATTTTAACTGAGTAGCCTATACACATGCGTCGACCACCTCTGTGCAGCAGACACCACTGACAGCAAGTGTCCCACTCTTTCCCCATCTTCATAAAAAATCGACTTCATAAACGCCCTCTTCCTTTCAACCCCTTGCAATTACAGGCTGCTCACTGCCTTATGAGCCTGTTTCAGTCTGCTCCGATTGGCTCCAGAGGGGTTGAGCATCATCTCTTCCTCTGCCCTACTTAGTTCGTCTCTAACAGCCTGCTCCTCCTTCTTATTCTGTGTCTTAGGCCTAGCAACATCCCTGATGAAGAGTCTTCTCAGATATGCTCTCATGGCGTCCTGCACCATGGTTACATCTGCACTACCATCATTTATTTGAAAAAATTCAATCAATTTCCTCTGGATATTTCCCATGTCCAAGCACTTGAGCCACTCTGGGTGTATCAGCCATCCCTCCTTTCGACCCCTGGCCAAACCAATCTTAACAGTCACCTCTATTGCACAATGGTCTGAAAGCACCCTTTGCAAGTATTCTACCTTAGTCACCCTTCTGTCCATATTTGTGTAGCCTAGTGCCAGGTCAATACGTGACAACGTATGAAGTGTTGATGAATAACATGAGAAGCACTTTGTATGTTTATTTCTCATTCTCCACAAATCAATCATACCAAGCTTGTAATGTAATTACCGAATGGGGTAAATCTATTTCGCTGCACACTCACATTTGTCTGACCAGCCCTATCGCAACACTCATTCATGACGTTATTCACATCTCCAATTAGCAGTGGGGTACCCTCCCATCGCCTGGATAGTTCCAACACCTCTTGTATTTTCTTTTTTGAGTATGGTGGTGGTTTATACAGGGCCACCAGCACCATTCGCATACCATAGATCCTGCATACCAACAATATAAATTGGCTGTCCTTATCTATATGCATTTCAATCTCTTCATAGTGTGTACGTCTATGGATTAACACTGACACTCCTCTCACGTATGCAGAATACTTAGAGTGGTAAGATTTCACCACCCATGCCCTGTCTTACCACTTGACTTTGTCCTCAATTAGGTGGGTCTCCAAGAAACAGGTAACCGACGGATTACATTTCAGAGCGTGATTCAGCACTGCTGCAGGTTTAGTGATATCTGAAATCCCCCATACATTCACATGTCACATCTATATGATGCATGATGCCCAGGTCCTATCTGTGCCACTGTATGTCACATGTATAATGCCTGGGTCCTATCAGGGTCCAGATGCCTGTGCGGTGGCATACGGTGGGTGCACTGTATGTAGCATCTATAGGATGTATGATGCCAAGGTCGTATCTGTGCCACTGTCACACGGTTAGTTGACCCTGACATTGCTGGATGCTGCTGTGTATGTTGTTTGTCTTTAAGAGCTGCATGGCTTATAGATGTCAAGGTCTTTGTTTCCTGTGTTGTGCTCCAGACCTGCGTTCACTATTACATTCAACTGCTGGTTGAGGGGTTAATATGTGACTCACCTGGAATCCCCCCCCCCTGGCTTTAAATAGCCTTCCCTCTCCTTTGTCAGGTGCTGCTGATAGCTATTTTCTTTACGTCTTGGTGCGGTGCTGATGCTTGCTGCTGGACTAAGTCTTTCCCTGGGAGATGCTGTGATCCCTGACCTGTGGGTGGAGGTAGGCGCCCTCAGCCTAGGGCTAATCAGGAGTTTTAGGGTACAGAGTGGCGGCTCAGAACTCCTCACCATCAGAGGTACCTCTGAGATCAGGGCAAGCCAGGGACCCCAGCATCAGGGTCAGATTAGGCTCTCCTGACCCCTCTTGCCCTTTTCACCTACCTGTTACCTGATTCCCTTACCTTCCAAGCGTTACATTATCAGCAGCCCATTACCATTTTTTTTTCTGAGCCATTATGTCTCAGACATCCTCTGCAGATGTCTTCTCACAACTGGTGCAGACCATCTCAGCTGAGATCACTGGTCTGCGGACGCAGGTGGTGCAGCAGCTGCAGCAGGTTGTGGGGTATCTGGCCTCGACTCATGTCCAGGCCATACCTGAACCCAAAATATCTCTTCCAGATAGGTTTTCTGGGGGAAGAGATAAATTCTTGGTGTTCAAAGAGGCCTGTAAACTTTATTTCAGGCTTTGGCTCCATTCATCTGGGAGCGAGGGACAGCGGGTGGGGATTATAATCTCCCTTTGTAAGGGGGATCCCCAGACCTGGGATTTCTCCCTCCCGAACGACTCACCATCGCTGTGCTTGGTGGATGGGTTTTTTGCTACTCTGCTCAGCTCAGGTGTACGGTGAACCAGATTGGGTGACTCTTACTGAGTCAAATCTCCGTAAACTCAAGCAGCGGTCACGAGCAGTGGAGCAGTACTGCTCAGAGTTTCGGAGGTGGGCGACTGACAACCTGTGGAACAACCCTGCCCTCAGGAGTCAGTTCTATCTGAGTTTGTCAGCTAGACTGCAAGACATCCCCAGTTCAGTACGCCGCACCTGAGTCATTGGAGGCTGCGATGTCCCTAGCCATCAGGGTTGAAGACAGACATCTGAGGGAGAGACCAAGACCAACTTTGTCCCCTGTGGCTATTTTTGTTGAGGAAACTCCACGTGATGAACCTATACAGTTGGGGGCAGTAGGCACTCGTGTTAGACCCCCAGTAGTTGCAGTTCATCAAGTGAGCGGAGCTTGTTTTCATTGTGGACAAACTGATAATTTTATTAAGGTTTGTCCACATCGCTCCGGGACAAATACGCAGTCTCAGACGCAGCTTACCTCAGGTTGTTCAGAAGGAGACGACCAGAGGGTTTATATCTCCTTTTTTTCTAAGTCTCCATTCACACTGTCTGCCAAGGTGCTGGTAGATGGAAAAACTGAGACTATACCTGTACCAGTTGATAGCGGAGCGGGAGTAGTTCTTATGGATTGTTGCTTTGCGCAGTCTCATGGCTTCGTCTGTAGCGCCTTAGCGAGACCCATTCCCATCTCCGCCATTGACTCTGTTCCGCTCAGCCAGAAGGTATTATCCCAAGTGGTACATAATGCGAACCTGAGCATAGGAACTCGTCACCAGGAGTTCCTCTCTTGCTACATTTTGGAGAATTTGCCAACCCCCATTGTCTTCCTTGGCTGCGAAAACACAACCCGGTAATTGACTGGCGGGCCCGGGAGGTGGTTCGCTCAGGTACTGCCTGTGAGGGTACTTTCCAGGGTACTTCCATCTCCACCATGGTGGTGATGGATACACCAACTTCTTCGCTCAAGGAGGTTAGGAGTTTGCCTGGGGGTGGGGGTGGAGTGCCCGCCATGCTCCGGACTCCTGGTGCTTCTGGGCGTTGTCCTAGGAAGAGGGGCAGGGGAAGGGTGATTGTGTCTACGGTACGTCCCAAGGGAGGGAGTCCTGGGGTCCAGAGAAATGCGCCTAGTACTTGCCTACCTTAGACTGCACCATCTGTTTGTGCCCGCATGTGTGGAAATAAACGTACTGGTCCAGACCTGAGTGTGAATGAGTATGTGTGGGTGTTGTCCAAGCACGTCAGGCCGAGGCGTGCTACTGGGGCTCCAGGTTCTGAGGTTGTAGGACCTTTTCAGGCATCGGCCATTTGCAATCCTGTGCTGTACCGCCTTGACCTACCCCTAGGTTTGGTAACCCGCAATGTCTTTCATATCTTATCCCTCATCGCTTGTGGTCTTATTTCGGATGTGTTGTAGTCTAGTCCGGAGGCTTCTCTTAAAAGAGGGGTTACTGTCACGCGCTTAGTTGGCACTGACATTGCTGGATGCTGCTGTGTATGTTGTTTGTCTTTAAGAGCTGCATGGTTTATAGTTGTCAAGGTCTTTGCCTCCTGTGTTGTGCTCCAGACCTGCATTCACTATTATATTCAACTGCTGGTTGAGGGGTTAATGTGTGACTCACCTGGAATCCCCTCCCCCTGGCTTTAAATAGCCTTGCCTCTCCTCTGTCAGGTGCTGTTGATAGCTATTTGCTCTAGGTCTTGGTGCTGTGCTGATGCTTGCTGCTGGACTAAGTCTTTCCTTGGGAGAAGCTGTGATCCCTGACCTGTGGGTGGAGGTAGGGGCCCTCAGCCTAGGGCTAATCAGGAGTTTTAGGGTACAAGGTGGCGGCTAGGAACTCCTCACCATCAGAGGGATCTCTGAGATCAGGGTGAGCCAGGGACCCCAGCATCAGGGTCAGATTAGGTTCTCCTGACCCCTCTTGCCCATTTCACCTACCTGTTACCTGATTCCCTTACCTTCCAAGCGTGACATTATCAGCAGCCCATTACCATTTTTTTTTCTGAGCCATTATGTCTCAGACATCCTCTGCAGATGTCTTCTCACAACTGGTGCAGACCATCTCAGCTGAGATCACTGGTCTGCGGATGCAGGTGGTGCAGCAGCTGCAGCAGGTTTTGGGGTATTTGGCCTTGACTCATGCTCAGGCCATACCTGAACCCAAAAGATCTCTTCCAGATAGGTTTTCTGGGGGAAGAGATAAATTCTTGGTGTTCAAAGAGGCCTGTAAACTTTATTTCAGGCATTGGCTCCATTCATCTGGGAGTGAGGGACAGCGGGTGGGGATTATAATCTCCCTTCTTAAGGGGGATCCCCAGACCTGGGCTTTTTCCCTCCCGACCGACTCACCATCGCTGTGGTTGGTGGATGGGTTTTTTGCTACTCTGCTCAGCTCAGGTGTACGGTGAACCAGATTGGGTGACTCTTGCTGAGTCAAATCTCTGTAAACTCAAGCAGCGGTCACGAGCAGTGGAGCAGTACTGCTCAGAGTTTCGGAGGTGGGCGGCTGACAACCTGTGGAACGACCCTGCCCTCAGGAGTCAGTTCTATCTGGGTTTGTCAGCTAGACTGCAAGACACCCCCAGTTCAGTACGCCGCACCTGAGTCATTGGAGGCTGCGATGTCCCTAGCAATCAGGGTAGACAGACATCTGAGGGAGAGACCAAGACCAACTTTGTCCCCTGTGGCTATTTTTGTTGAGGAAACTCCACGCGATGAACCTATGCAGTTGGGGGCAGTAGGCACTCGTGTTAGACCCCCAGTAGTTGCAGTTCATCAAGTGGGCGGAGCTTGTTTTTATTGTGGACAAACTGATAATTTTATTAAGGTTTGTCCAAAATCGCTCCGGGACAAATACGCAGTCTCAGACGCAGCTTACCTCAGGTCGTTCAGAAGGAGACGACCAGAGGGTTTATATCTCCTTTTCTTCTAAGTCTCCATTCACACTGTCTGCCAAGGTGCTGGTAGATGGATAAACTGAGACTATACCTGTACCAGTTGATAGCGGAGCGGGAGTAGTTCTTATGGATTGTTGCTTTGCGCAGTCTCATGGCTTCGTCTGTAGCGCCTTAGCGAGACCCATTCCCATCTCCGCCATTGACTCTGTTCCGCTCAGCCAGAAGGTATTATCCCAAGTGGTACATAATGCGAACCTGAGCATAGGAACTCGTCACCAGGAGTTCCTCTCTTGCTACATTTTGGAGAATTTGCCAACCCCCATTGTCTTCCTTGGCTGCGAAAACACAACCCGGTAATTGACTGGCGGGCCCGGGAGGTGGTTCGCTGGGGTACTTCCTGTGAGGGTACTTGCCAGGGTACTTCCATCTACACCATGGTGGTGATGGATACACCAACTTCTTCGCTCAAGGAGGTTAGGAGTTTGCCTGGGGGTGGGGGTGGAGTGCCCGCCACGCTCCGGACTCCTGGTGCCTCTGGGCGTCGTCCTAGGAAGAGGGGCAGGGGAAGGGTGATTGTGTCTACGGTACGTCCCAAGGGAGGGAGTCCTGGGGTCCAGAGAAATGCGCCTAGTACTTGCCTAACTTAGACTGCACCATCTGTTTGTGCCCGCATGTGTGGAAATAAACGTACTGGTCCAGACCTGAGTGTGAATAAGTATGTGTGGGTGTTGTCCAAGCACATCAGGTGGAGGCGTGCTACTCGGGCTCCAGGTTCTGAGGTTGTAGGACCTTTTCAGGTATCGGCCATTTGCAATCCTGTGCTGTACCGCCTTGACCTACCCCCAGGTTTGGTAACCCGTAATGTCTTTCATATCTTATCTCTCATCGCTTGTGGTCTTATTTCGGATGTGTTGTAGTCTAGTCCGGAGGCTTCTCTTAAAAGAGGGGTTACTGTCACGCGCTTAGTTGGCACTGACATTGCTGGATGCTGCTGTGTATGTTGTTTGTCTTTAAGAGCTGCATGGTTTATAGTTGTCAAGGTCTTTGCCTCCTGTGTTGTGCTCCAGACCTGCATTCACTATTATATTCAACTGCTGGTTGAGGGGTTAATGTGTGACTCACCTGGAATCCCCTCCCCCTGGCTTTAAATAGCCTTCCCTCTCCTCTGTCAGGTGCTGTTGATAGCTATTTGCTCTAGGACTTGGTGCTGTGCTGATGCTTGCTGCTGGACTAAGTCGTTCTTTGGGAGAAGCTGTGATCCCTGACCCGTGGGTGGAGGTAGGGGCCCTCAGCCTAGGGCTAATCAGGCGTTTTAGGGTACAGGGTGGCAGCCAGGAACTCCTCACCATTAGAGGGACCTCTGAGATCAGGGCGTGCCAGGGACCCCAGCATCAGGGTCAGATTAGGCTCTCCTGACCGCTCTTGCCCATTTCACTTACCTATTACCTGATTCCCTTGCCTTCCAAGTGTGACAGCCACCCACTGTGCCATTAATTGGTGATGTGTGCCAGCACTGGGGGACATGTGCCATCAGTAGGGGATGTGTGCCATCAATAGGGGATGTGTGCCATCAATAGGGGATGTGTGCCAGCAACGGGGACATGTGCCAGCACTGGGGATGAGTACCAGCACTGGGGGATGTGTGCCATTAATAGGGGACGTGTGCTATAAATAGGGGACGTGTGCCAGCACTGGTGGTGTGTGCCATTGGGGGACGTGTGCCAGCACAAGGGGGCCATATCCAGATTAAGGGGGCTAATTCCAGGATAAGGGACAATGTACCAGGAAGAGGGGGCTATGAGGGACATATACCTTATATGATTTGTAAGACGGACACTGACATTATAAGACGGACCCCATTTAACATTAACAATTATTTTTTTTCTCTGGTCCTTCACCAAGTTTGGGGGTGAGTCTTATAATCAGGTGCATCTTATAAAGTGAAAATTTCCCCCTCCCCCTTCCCTTTCCCCAAAACCCAACCAGTGGAAACTCAAATCCAATTCCCCAACTCCTTCCCTCTGGGAATCAAAGTGGTCAAAGTGGGTAATACATTCTTGCAAAAGGAGACAATATGGAACACATCCCTCAGCATGGGTTCCCCCTCTGCAATGTCTCCAGCTCCATCCAGCCCCCCACTGCCAGGATCTCTTTGACCTGTGCTGCCCTCCTCTTCCTCCTCCAGTCTCCCCTCAGGGTCCTCCGTTCCCTCTTCTGCCCCTGCATCCTCTTCCTGCAGGTCACTCTCCTCTGATTGTGGCACCCCTTCCATAGCTCTGGAGTTTCTGCACCATAGTTAGCTTGCTCTCATAGGCAGCATTGAGCTTCCCTGCCCCCTCCTCCTTCTGTGCGCCATCTTGGACCGACACACTGCACCCGGCCCCGGCATCTCTCTGCCTCCTCTGCCCCATCTCTTCACAGCTGCACCTCACAAACACACTCAGTAGGATCCCAGGACACTCTGTAGTCGGCACCCAGGCAGGTACCGAATAAATCAGGGCTTCAAACAGGATCATTAGCCGGATAAGCGGTGGAGGATCATGGCCGCACGACCTCTCACATAAAGCGCTAGGCCATGCCCCTTATCATGGGACTATTTAAAGGGGGGTGTGAGTCGGAAAACCACATCACCTGACCAGCATCAGCAGAGAAAGACATTAACCCTCGCAGGTCCGAAGAAAATAAAC
The DNA here is from genome assembly GCA_033576535.1 of Allobates femoralis. Taxonomy (NCBI): domain Eukaryota; kingdom Metazoa; phylum Chordata; class Amphibia; order Anura; family Aromobatidae; genus Allobates; species Allobates femoralis. The sequence goes on from JARQOC010000001.1 coordinate 312,521,473, forward strand.
ACATTTAATATATACCACAGACACCGGAGCTGCAACTCATGACAGTATATTAAAAAATAGCTTAGACTATAGGAATAAATTAGATAGGAAGTTAGGAGTCAATAGGATGACTCTGATGGCAATCCTGAGAACCATTGTTAGGTCCCCTACATCTTCCTTCCCTCATGGTTGGGCCGCAAAATGTGCTATTACATTACTTCCGAGAAGTGTTTTGCGTGCAGTAGTGTTTATGCCATATCACTGTCTTCTAAACATACAGAGACAATACCTGGTCTTGATTTAAGGGAGAATTTTAACACAATTCTTAATTAAAAATTTTGATTACTTATACTGTAAATACAAAAGACATAAGTTTCTAAATGTTGGTTGATTTTTTTACACATTAATTGAGCAATATTACATTTTACATGCACTTTTAAAGGTTTATTAATAAAAGTATTATTAAATGTAAGGTTTTATTGCATTGTCTGCCAATTTCTGGGTTCTGGGAACTGTACTTGATGATCACACTGTTTCTTAATTTCATGGTGCCATTTCCCATCTTCACAATGATATTTGAGCTACCTTGTTACATTTACTGGCAATTGTACAAGGGCTAATTCCAGGATGTGCTTCAGCTGACTCAGTTTTGGACAGCCTTTGTATTAATTTGTACACATTTATGATCAATCCAGAATTGCTGGAGGTTGAACATTTGAGCAACTAAGAGAAAAACCTATTCAATCTTAATGAACATGGCCGAAGGGCAAAGGAAGTTTATTGAGCTGGTAATGATTGACATCATCTTTGCTGAATGTTTGTTAATCTTTGGGTGCCTGGTAGCCAGTAGAAGTTACAAATACAGGCAGCAATGAGTATGCTATTAGAGATGAGTGGACATATGGAAATTTGGGTTCTGTTTAGTTGAACTTTTTTTAAGTTCTGTTCTGAAACCGAACATGACCTGCTCCTCATTGGAAATCACTGATTGGGCAATTCCGATCTTTGTCCACATACAGATAACCATAAACAAAACACTTCCATGGGAAGGAGGACGGGTTTTGTCGTGGTCTTTTTTGGGTATACACTCCCTCTGATAACTCAAATTTTTCCCCCAGTGCAGTCATTCAAACACTGCAAGTGGCTCACACTGGGTCGAGCACCGATTGTACATCGAGTACAGGGATGCTTACTCCAGTAATTTGCATATTTAAAGCACCTGAACTCTGATTTTTTTTAAAGTCTGTGTTCGGTATAAATTCCAAACTTCAAAGTCTGGCTCGCTCATCTCTATATGCTATCTTAGGATATCACTTATGCCCTTTTTTTACACCTGGGCTACACTGTAATGCTTGGACTCCACAAGACTACATTGCAAACTTAGTGAATTCTTCTATTTTTTCATTGAAGATAATTTAGGCTGCATGCAATTGAGATTGAACAAAACAAGTTAAATAATTGTGAAATATAGTAAATAGTCAAAATGGTTTGGCCACTGGACCCTCAGGAATCCCCAACCACTGACACTTCTGTCAGAACTCTCTCACTAGGCGATCTGCATGCAAATCTGTGGCATCAACGCCAAAATTATCCTTCAGACTGAAACCCTAACATTTATTGAGATACAGCAGTCGACGTCTGACACATCTGGAACCAAAAACTCATTATACTTCATACTTCTTGTCCTACACATCAACCTCAATGATATCCTGGTAACCTGGCATCCCCTCAAACTTTTTAAGGGTGTGTGCACACGGTCCGGAGGAGCTGTGTGTTGGACGCAGCTCCTCCGGAACTGACTGAAGCCGCGGGTGGCCCCAGGGAGACCACAGCCGCCCTGTACTTACCATGTGCGGCGGGTGCGGGACGGCTTCTTCCTGCAGTCACCCGATGGGAGCCGCTTTCGACTCCGCTACATGAAATAAACATACTGCGGATTAGCGGACTCCCGGCAACCCACACCGCAGCTCCAAACACGCTGCGGGCGGTTACGCATAATGAGGATGGGGTTTCTTGAAATCCCATCCACTATGCTAGTACTGTAATACGCAGCGTTTTGGACGCAGCGGCAAGACGCTGTGTCCAAAACGCTGCGTACATTGATCGTGTGCACGCATCCTAAGACAAGAGGAATTTAAGGAATTATTAATTCTCCAAGCAACCAGGAGTCTGAGCTTGGCCATTGTAAGATTAACGTCACTGTCATGCACCGTGCTCTATATTCAGTCAGCTGCCGGCATGAGAATAAGACTTCGTGCTGCGGGGGAACGAATGCACAGTGAATATAATTATCCGTCCACTGCCACCTGCTGGGGTATTCATTGCTCTCACCCACTGTACATGGGAAGAAGTAAACATCCACTTTCTTTAATATGGGGCATACAGGATCTCCAGTGGTTGCCGCAGTGGCGAGTCATTGTGTGTACCCACTGTTTAAGAAAATGTAATATGCACCACTAGCCGCTGACCATCATACTATGCACCTCTCGGTGACGGCTTCAGTGCTAAGAGGTGATGGGCTGGAAGGAGCAGTTAATATTAAAGTATTTTAAACAGCTGGCACATGTGCTCACCAACAGCCATTGCAGCCTTCTCCTGTCTCTGGTTACCCGCTCCTTCCTTTGCTGACCCACTTCACCACCACTGCCCCCACAGCTACAGAGAGATAATTATTATTTTTTTCAACATGTTCACTGCACCCCTGGATGAATTAATGGACTTGACTTTGTAAAATGGAGTCAGTTATCAAGGTGGGAGTCTGTTTTTTTGGTCTATCAGGGGCTCTGGCAATGTGACATGGCTCCCTCAAACCATTCCAGTAAAATCTGTACTCCAATATTGCGCTTCTTCCCTTAACAGCCTTGTACTGTGCCTCAAAAGTCTTCTAATACCTCTTTTGAAAATAAAAATGTAAGGCAACAGAAACTTTTTGGGGAAAAAAATTTAATTTTTCATTTACTTAGCCCAATGTATACAATTCTGTGAATCAACTGTGGGTTAAAAATGCTCACTACACCCCTACGTAAATTCCTTCAGATGTTTAATTTTTAAAATTGGTTCACTTATAGGAGTTTCTTCTGTTTTAGCATGTCAGGAGTTCTACAAATATGATATGGTGTCCGCTATCTATTCTAGCCAAAATGGCGCTCCAAAATTCAAATAGTGCTCCTTACCTTTGAGTCCTGCTGTGCACCCAAAAAGTAGTTCTCCGCCACATTTGGGGTATCATTTTTGCTTGTGAGAAATTGCATGACTAATAATATGGGTAATTTTCTCTAGTTACCCTTGTGAAAATAAAAAATTGGGGGCAAAAGAAAAATTGTTGTGGCAAAAATGTTTTCTTATTTCAAAGGCTCAGCATTATAAAATTCTGTCAAGCACCTGTAGGTTCAAGATGCTCTCTATATAAATTACTTGGAGTGTGTTTGCCAAAATGGGGTCACTTGTGGGAAGTTTCCACTGAATAAGCATATGAAGCACTATCTATGCCAGACAATTTTGCACTCCAAATGTCAAGCGGTGCTATTTCTATCCTGAGCCCCTGTCATGCATCTAAACAATAGTTTTGCACTACATATAGGGTATCGGTGTACTCAGGAGAAATTTTACAACAAATTTTATGGTCCATTTTCTCTTGTTAGCCTTGTTAAGATCAAGAATTTGGACTAAAACCATACCTCCGAACTTTTAAAGAATAGAAAGAGGGATTAAAATGATTTTGCCCACGAGCCCCTGGCCACGCCCAAGCCACACCCATTTCAAGTTCATTCAGCAGTTGCCTAGGACTGTTAATTAATAATATTCATCTTCTGATTATTGCATTTTTGCTACATTTTTATGCCTTTTCTGGCAGCTTTGGTTCTGGGCTTAAAAAAGTAACTTCAGTTTTTTGCATGCATTTGTCAATGCTTCACAAAGGAGCTTCTAGAGAGAAGAAAGCAACAAATGGCAGAGTTGAGCGGATAGTGGGCGCAATTCTCATGTAATCCACTTTGCTTAAATAGTTAGACGTTGTCAAGCAGCAGAATTTATTTTTTCATGAACAAATATGTTCTTGTAGAAATATTACCTTTTATCATTCTATAGCAAATCTTCATGGCTGCCTCCAGCTCTAGTGGGGTTAGTCGACAACTGCCTCCCTTGACTTCCTGCTTCTATTACTACAAGTCCCATCATGTATTGCAGTGGCCTGTAACCTGCACCTATCACACCCACTCAAAATTCTACCCAAACCCCTCACTGCCCTACATTTTTATAAATTTGTTATGGTTTTAATATAGAAAAATAATCAATCACACCATGTTTTTACGCCATTTACCGATCCCCATAAATAGTCTAATCACTGCATTGTGCCAATCGTTATGATTACTGGGACACTAAATATGTCCATGTATTTGCTGATTTGTGATATTTGTCATTTTAAATAAAAACACAAAAGAAATGACATTATTGTTTTTCATTAATTTTTTTTAGTAATTTCATGGGATGAAAAAAATCTTTGAGGGAGTGAGAGAGAGTAATTTCTCGCCAATTAAGGGTAAAGACAAGAGAACACGTCCGCAATATCTTGGCAGCTAAAGGTGATGTAGCTGAAAACTATCTCCTATCACTTTAGGCTCCATCATAATTGCAACCCCAAGATCTTTATGGTTAGGGGAATTGAATACGTAAATATGGGAGTCAGAGGGAGAAATATCTATTAATTACTTATGCAATGAGAATGCCATTGGATCACAGTTTTGAGTACAATGGTTCCCAACAGACTGAATGAGACAACCAGTTTTGCCTAATTTTTTTGATCCCTCTGTAGTAATGACTTGATGTATGCATTTGCCGTGTTATGTTTCTCTGGATGTTCATTTTTTAATTGTAATGTAATATATTTTTATTTTAATGTTCTCTTTTTCTTTTTGTCTATCAGAAAGAAACTGGTCATGGCTCATCTACATTTTAATGCTTGGATATATTGTGCACAATCTCATTAAAAGCTAATGATGATCCTGTGACTGAACCTCAAAGAATAAGGGACTGATGTGTACCTCCAGACATGTACTGGTTAAACATGCTGGAAATGTATGTACATAGACAGTTTAAGTTGCACCTTTGTGGTAATAATCTACTTTGATGCTTTTTATATGTCCCATGGTTGTGTGCATGTAGCCCGCTCCTCCAGGACGTGGCCTGCCCCTTCTGTGTCTATGGGAACCGGACTCCATGCACTACACTTGTGTGGCACCCTGCCCTAACAGGTAGCCACAGGACCACCCAGGTCATGGAGGGATTTCCACAACAGGTGCCCATACACACACAACATCTTCCACCCCAGGCCTGTAGGGGGAGCTCCACTTGCTACCTTTAAGCAAGATCCCCTATAAATACTGGTGCTGGGGCGGAGTTAGTTAGTCCATGCAGTACGGAGCAGTACTCTGACGATAACCCGGTGTTGGAGCAACGCTAGGCCCGAACCAGAGGACTGTCTAGCCAGAGTTACGAAGCCGAGAATGAGGGTCGAAGGCAAGGCGAGCAAGAGAAAGGAGCAGATTGAGGGCAGAGGAACCATACCTGTTCACCCCAGGAAGCAACCCGGACACTGGAGTCCGAGTCTGCTAAGGAGCACTTAGCCCAGCAGAAAACACTTATTTTAACTTCAGTCTCTTGGACCCCTGTAACCGCAACAAACCCTAGTGTCAGGACCCGAAAAAGCACAGATAAAGCTAGCGGCAATCCGGAGGAGGCTCTTACCCAACCTTACAAAATACAGGAGAGACAGAGACGCAGAGGAGGCCAGGCCATGTTCTATACAGGTCAGTGCTTCAACACTAGTAAAACAGGCCAAGGAGACCTTACAAATCAATCATAATACACTCACAATACACTCACAATACAATCCTGAAGAACTTCCCAAAGACCTGGAGTGTACCCTGGACAGTGCCGGTTTAACAACAGTAAAGGTATGGAAAACTACTCCCAGTGTGTGTGTCAGTTCTTACAGCCCTGACCCTGCCCAGCGCAGAGACTGAAAATATCTCCCACCTGTAGAGCTGAAATCCTATCCCTACATCACTGCCTCGGGTACCCCGCTCCACCTACGGGGAGCAACACCATCAGGCTGCCCATCCATCGTCCCCGGAGGTCTTCAGCAGCGCTGGTGCCATCACCAGACACCGTAGGTGATGTCATGAAAAATTCAACTAAATCCCTGTATATAATCCCCCTTTTAAAAGCGACCCCAGGGTATGGTCCCGGGCACCGACCGCCTGTGCCATCCCCAGTATCCGACGCCCAGGATCTGAGTACCCAAGCCTTGGGGTGGGTTACTTGCAATGATGATGAAATTTCTGGGACGCCCATTACGGGAATGGTCAAACTTATGTGCAGAGGTATGCAGTAAGCTTGCGCCGACACGCCATATGGACTGGCTGGATAGCGATCATGTGATCCATTTATTGAGATTAAAAAGGATGGAGGAAGCTTAGACATGAAACGTATGTTGGGGCTGGTGTGGCACGAGGCTCCTCTACGTAACACAGTGTTGGCCAAAAGTATTGACACCCCTGCAATTCTGTCAGATAATACTCAGTTTCTTCCTGAAAATGATTGCAATCACAAATTCTTTGGTATTATTATCTTCATTTAATTTGTCTTCAATGAAAAAACACAAAAGAGAATGAAGCAAAAAGCAAAACATTGATCATTTCACACAACTCCAAAAATGGGCCAGACAAAAGTATTGGCACCCTCAGCCTAATACTTGGTTGCACAACCTTTAGCCAAATAACTGCGATCAACCGCTTCCGGTAACCATCAGTGAGTTTCTTACAATGCTCTGCTGGAATTGTGCGGATGGCGTGGCCACACATTGGGCAATAAAGTCCACTTTTTTCTATATGTTTGTGCTGTTTTTCTTTTTTTTACACTCTCTCTCTATTATATATTACACACACACACACTTGAGACTGCTGTGGGCTGAATGCACAATAGCTGTATAAACAATAGAGAATACACAGAGACGGCTGCCAGCTGTATACACAACAGAGATGGCTGCGGGTCGTATAGACAATGTATACTGCTGCTGGCTATACACACAGTAGAGAATACACAATAGAGACTGCTTCTGGCTGTACATAATAGAGAATGCACAATAGAGACTGCTGCTGGCTGTATACACAATAGAAATGGCTGCGGGACAAATGCGCAATGGAGACAGCTGCTGGCTGTACACAACACAATAGACATTGCTGTAAGCCTGGCCAGATACACAATGAAGATAGGTGCAGGACAAATGCACAATGGAGATGGCTGTAGGACAAAAGCACAATGGTGATGGCTGTGGGACAAATGCACAATGGAGATGGCTGCGGGACCTATGCACATTGGAGACTGCTGTGAAACATATACACATTGGAGACTGTGCAGGACGTATACAATACAATGTATATAATAGGCTAGCCCCTTCTGTAATGGGTCAGCACTGTCCACAGTGGGCTAGCCATATCTATAATAGGCTAGCCCCTTCTGTAATGGTTCAGCACTGTCCACAATGGGCTAGCCCTTTCTATAATAGGCTAGCCCCTTCTGTAATGTGCCAGACATGGAGAAATGAGGAAGCAGCTGGGCCACAAGCTTCTGACAATGTAACTTGCATGTATGATTCATTGGTCTGATGTTACAGGGGCTGCTGAGATTTGTAGTCCTGCAGTACATGCATGATGCATTGGTCTGAGGTTACAGGGTCTGCTGGGATTTGTAGTCCTGCAGTACATGCATAATGCATGTACTGCAGGACTACAAATCCCATCAGCCCCTGTAACATCAGACCAATGCATGTACTCAGTGGCGTAACTTCAGGCCCATGGGCCCAGATGTTAAACCTCCAATGGGGCCCCAAATTATTACAAATATTTAATAGTATTAGTCTTTTTCTATAGGCCAAAGGGACTTTTGGGGCCCCCTAAGCTCCAGGGTCAAGGTGCGATCGCCACCCCTGCACCTATTGTAGTTACGCCCCTGCATGTACTGCAGGACTACAAATCCCAGCAGCCCCTGTAACATCAGACCAATGCATCATGCATAAACTCTCCAGGTGTGGAGGGCGTGCACTTTTACTCACCTCCTTGCCCTTGTCTCGAACTTGTCCGCCCGGTGTCTGCTCCTGCTCGGCTCCTGGTGGTGGCTGCCAGGAGGAGTCCTCGGCCACACTCCAGGGCTTCTCCCCACACAGAACAAGTGCTCTGCCCCCTCCCCGGCTGGTAGGGGTGCCAGAGTGTGAGGGCACATCTGCAGGAATGGCCTGGAGCTGTAGGAGTAGCTGCGGGCCTGTGGCAGCGAGCGGTGGGCGCCGCCATGTTCTTTGTGGCCGGCTGCATTCACGAACTGTGCAGCCAGCCGGTAGAAGTTCAGACTTCCACAAAATGGCCGCGGCCAAATGGAGATCAGCGGCCACTGTACAGAAGTCTCAATCTCTACCGACCGGCTGCACAGTTAGTGAATGCAGCCACAAAGGACATGGCGGCACCCAAAACTCGCTGTCGCAGCTACTCCCTGCAGCTCCGGGGCCCGGCGGTGATAGATAAGAGAGGGGGGGCCCATGCAAGATGTAGGGGGTGGGGGTGCAGAGGAGCCTGCTCCAAACAGCCACGCCCCTGGAGTCACGGCCGGGCCCCCCTGTCTGGCCACGCCCCTTGCAGTGAGGCCCAGAGCTCCTTACTCAGTAAGAGTTGTTAGCCCCTAATGGCAGCCCTGATCACTTTATTACATATGCACTTGAATATCGCTGTTGTCTTTGATAGCTGTATCAATATAAGGTATTATATCTAGTACCATTCTCCTAAGTGCAGAAATACAGTTATGTGTTTATAACAGGAGGTAACCTCAACCCATGCAGCGCTTGATTCTGTGTCCATTTAATCTCTGTACTTATCTTATATTCTTGTATTGTTATGAATTTCATCTTTGATTATGGATAAATAAAATGTAATTTTTATGCAAAATCAACTATTGTTCTCTAGTTCATCAATGATGTATTAGTATGTCATTGAGCAAGAAGGGATTAGTATATAACCTTGTTCTTATCCAATGGATCAGCACTTCTAATTGCCTAAACCTGCTCACGTTTAAATACTTTGATAATTTGATAAAGGAGTTGTCTATAACTTTTATATTGATGACCTACTCTTCATAGGACATATTCTACTATGAGATGAATGGTGTTTTGACAACCGTAACCCACAGCAATCAGCTGGTATCACCTCTGACTTGTGAAAGTACTCACACTCTGTGATATTTTCCACATTTTTTTTCACATTACATGCACAAATTTAAATGTATTGTATTGTTTTTTGTGATGTACCAACACACAGTAGCAAGTACTTAAGTACTTGTAAAGTGTAAAGGAAATGATACAAGGTTTTCTTAATATGATGGCTTGTTTTTTGCAGGACGAGTTGTACTTTCAGAAGCAATCATTTATTTTACCATATAGTGTACAGGGAAATGGGAAAAAAATCCAAGTGCAGTGAAATTGCAAAAAAAGTACAATTCAACGTTTGTTTTTTTGGTTT